>JAKSZU010000016.1:42095222-42102722 GCA_026018925.1 Tupaia tana
GAGAGAGAGAGACGAGTAGATGGTGGTCCTGGCCGGCCGGTAACCTTCACTTAGGACCTGCCCAGGGCTGAGTGTAGTGGCAGAAACCGCCAGGAGTGTTGAGACAGAAGCTGGGGAGAGGAGGGGTGGCCTAGCACCTACCCCTCAACCTCGAACTTCCCTCTCTTGTGACCCGAGTCATTCTGGGCATCCCTCCCGTACCCCTTTCTGGGCAGGGATTTCCCAGGAGAACACAAACACATGCAGTTCTATTCTGCCCTTCTCCTTTGCCCCCAGCTCTGGGCTTGGTGGCCTGGCCAAAGACACTTAACCAGAAGCCAGTTTCTCCTTGTCTGCCCTGGGGTGAGAGGCTAAGGGCTGGCAGCTCCAGGACTTCAGAGCAGAGGCCCCAAAGCTCTCCCCTTCCCTTCCTCCACCCCCTGAGGCTCACACTGCTAGGGAGGTGGCCACAACACCAGGTACATGCACTGGGGCCCACAGCAAAACAGGACCTCCCCATTGAGGAACTTTTCCCCAAAGGATATCTATAAATATCTATATCTATCTATATCTTTCCCTTTTGCTCAAGTCCTAATTTGCTGCTTATTTAAGAATATATCCTTTAATGATTTAGCTTTGAGACTATCAATATTTTATAGAGAAGAGAGTGACACTTCTCTGAGAACATAATTTAATTATAATAAATGGGTTGGGTACCTCGGCTCCATTCTTCAGAGGCAGAGTCAAAGAGAAATGAATTTTTTTTTTTTTTATTCTTGTGTGTCCGGGCCAGATTGGCCACCACTCTAAAGTTACTTCTTTCCAGCCCTCCTTCTGTCCCCAGCCCCTCTCTTATAAGGGTGGTGGTAAAGTGGGGGTCAGAGTGCCTCTTTACCACCCCCCTTCTGTCTTTATAGATAGGGTGACTGTCAATCAATCAGAGAGGGCATTAATTATGCCTTTTTATTGATAGGTTGCTACATTCTGTAGTAGTTATTCTTTTAGAATCCTCCTCCTCCTCCTCCTCCTCCTCCTCCTCCTCCTCCTCCTTTCTCCTCCTCCCGCTCCTGCCTCCTCTCCCCCGCTGCCTGGAGCCGGAGAGGAGGAGATGAGAAGCCCTTGTAGTTTTAAATTCAATGTGACAGTTTCGGAAAGAGCGGATGATGAATCTCCTATTATTGGATCAGTCTATTTGCCGCTCAATGTCTCTCTGTAATTGGAGCAACATCACTTTAAAGGTTCAGAGAGTACAGCATTTCTGGTGAAAAATCCCCACAACACGCCGGTGAATGTTTTAAAGGGAAATCTATTAGTGATTTGCGGAGGGGAGGGGAACCGGCGGCGGGGGGGAGGCGCGGGCTTGGGCCGGCGGGGATTGAAGTGGGGGGCTCGCCGGGGGCCTCTGCCCCAGGCTGCTGCCGGAGCCCACTCCTGCTCAGAGCAGGGCGGCACCCCTCCCTCCCTGCCGCACCCCCCCTCCGTCTTGTTGTGACAGTTCCTGATACTGTTTATTGAGGTGCATGTCAGGTATAATTAGCAATCGATATGGAAAACGTTTCCTTGCACCCAGCACGCCTCTGACGTCAGAGCCGATTAGCGCTTCTTATTGGTCCCAAATTCCCCCGGCCGCGGCTAATTATCGGGAGCTTGATGTTGATAAAGTAAAGCGCCGGAGTGCGGGCGAAGCATGTGTAGGGCTCCGGGTCCCTGTCTCCGCCGCCGCCGCCGCCATCCGCGCCTCCCGCCGCTGGCCCGCCCCGGCCCCGGCTCGAGCCCCCGCGCCCCGCCGCCGGCCGCGCCGGCCCCCCGCGCGAGATGATGGACGGCCGCCTCCTGGAGCACCCGCATGCCCAGTTCGGGGGCTCGCTGGGCGGCGTGGTGGGCTTCCCCTACCCGCTGGGCCACCACCACGTGTACGAGCTGGCTGGCCACCAGCTGCAGTCGGCCGCCGCCGCCGCAGCAGCAGCCTCGGTGCCCTTCTCCATCGACGGCCTGCTCAGCGGCTCGTGTGCTGCCGCGGCTGCCTCGGTGGTCAACCCCACGCCGCTGCTGCCGGCTGCCTGCGGGGTTGGCGGTGACAGCCAGCCCTTCAAGCTGTCAGGTAGGTGCAGCGGGCAGGGAGGAGGGCCGCTGGGGGTGGCGAGGGATCTTCTCGGGTTGTGGAGTTGGGCGCAGGCTGCCTGCAGAATGAGAGCTGGCGGTGGAGGCTCCGGACCTCCCACCCGGCCCTCCGTCACAGAACACGCGGCAGCCTTCTCAGTGTCCCCTGGGCTCGAGTGGTCAGCGGGTAACTGAAGGGGCTGGGGTCTGGTCTGAGCTGGGGCAGGTGGTTGAGCCGCGGGGCGCCCTGTGCATGCCTGCAGACTCCGGGGACCCGGACAAGGAGAGCCCGGGCTGCAAGCGGCGGCGCACCCGCACCAACTTCACTGGCTGGCAGCTGGAGGAGCTGGAGAAGGCGTTCAACGAGAGCCACTATCCCGACGTGTTCATGCGAGAGGCGCTGGCGCTGCGCCTAGATCTGGTGGAGTCCCGAGTGCAGGTAAAGACCCGGCGTCCCTCCCGCACCCACCATCCCGCCACTGGGCCTGCGGAGCTCGGGTCCTCGTCTTTGTTCTAGGTGGTAAGATCTCGCCCCAGGTTGCAAGTCCGCTTCACACACGCCTGCGGCCGGGCATGGGAAGGGGCGGTGGTGGTTTCTGGGGCTTGGCCCTCACAGAGAGGGAGGCGGGTAACCTGCCCAGGTGGCTTGGGAAGAGCCAGAGGTAGCACCTAAGTAGCCAGAACAGCAGTTGCGTCGGAACCGGGAACGAAGTGGTGGGTTCGTGGTGGCCGTGCAAATTGAGGTTTTAGAGGGCTGTGTCGCGGCAGGCTACCGGGAGGGGCCGGCCCAACTCCAACTTAGAAGAGAGGGGGAGAATGTGGACTCCGCGCCTCCACTCTCTTGCGTCCAACTCTCTCGGCCAGCCCAATGGGTTTGGTTATCTTTTGCCTGTAAAATTTCAGATAGAAATGTATTTACTCATGGTTTTCAGAAGAGGGTGGCTGAAGAAGGACAGGCGGAAACTTACATAGTTCACAGACTGAGAAAGTGCAGAGAAAAAAGGTCTCTGAATTTTTCATCTGAATTTTTAATATCTCTGGTTTTATCTTTTTCTTTCTCCTCTCCCTCAACCTCTTACCCCGTGATTTGATTTCACTTGGAGATAGCCCGTGGTATTCTTTTCGAAAAATATAGCGTCGGCTTGGTGAATTAAAAATTCAAGATGATTTGTGCGTAATTAGATGTTTCCCTGGAGTACTGAAATCTCCTTTTTCTGGGGTCTGTGTGTGGTGGGTGCAGTGTGGAGCTGTGGGCGCGAGCTTCGAGGCAGGTGCTGGCAAAATGCCTGTTTAGCACCAAAAGCTTTGTCTACAATGCTGTTTTAGTCCTGTGATTGGGCTGCCCTCATGACCTCTTCTGTTTGGAAATCTTTTTATCCAATTTGTTCTAAGTATCTTAAGTGAAGTCAAGACCCCTTGATTCCTCCCTTAATTCGATAATGAGTCATTCTTGGTGGCGAGGCAGCCTGGAATTCACACCAAGAAAAAAAAAAAAAACTTCAAAAAAGAAAAAGGCAGTTTCAGCCTTGGGGGGCTCAGCTTCTGGCTGGACCTGGAAGGACAGGACTCCCTGCCACCGGGCGGGGTCTGCTATTGTGCCCTTCTCTACAGGCTGCAACAAAGAATTCTTCAAGAATTGTCTCACTCTCTAGGGGAGGGGAGTGCTGCCCTGGGTTCAGCCGGGCTCAGTCCGGACTTAACTTGCCCTGCGTGTGGAAGTTGGTGGTGGAGCCTGGATCTAGGGCTGCTGTTCCCCAGATCCTGTGATTCTCCAGGACAAGGCCTGCCTGGAAGGTGAAAAGGCAGGATGGGTGCAGGCCTCTCCTTCTGGGGCCCTGGCAACTGGCCTCTTGCTTCCCTGACGGCCTTGCTGGGTGGCCCAGCCAAGCACAACTGGTTTGACGTGGCTCTGTTGGTGACCTGGCCTAGAGCTTTCAGAAGGAAAAATGTCTGTAGATGTGTTGAGGGGAGGGAGGCTGCAGAAGGCCCACCCAAGTTCGGCTTCCCAGGCCCTTCCGGAAGAAGAAGCATCCAGATTTCCCTTTACGGGAAACTCGAAATCCGGGCTTTGACAGTCTCCAGGGGGCTGAAGACAGGTGTGGAAGGGCGGCCAGGTCCAGCTGAAGCGGTCCGGTCCTACGGCAGGATGGTCAACGCCAGGCCGGGCTGGCTGCTTAGAACAGGAGCTGTGAGAAGCCAGAAGGGGCGAGGAGGGGCCCTGCTCTCTGCCTCCAGACCAGGAACCCGACGCCCTCGGTCAGGGGCCAGACCAGCCTTGCCCGAGGAAAGGGCAGCTCCCAGGTTCCCGAGGTGAGCAGCCAGAGTGGGAAGCTGGCCGGAAGGCCCCATCTACGCTCCTTACGGGTGGAAAAGATGCTCGCTGATACTCGCAGCCCGAGTGCCAAAATCCAGCCCCGGGCTGGCCAGGCCGCGTGGCCTGGCTCCCGCCCTCTGGCCGGAGTGGCGGCTGCGCAGGCCTGTCTGGAGGGAGTGGGGAGGCCCACAGCCTCCGCGGCCAGCCCGCCGCCTGATTGTGCCTTCCTTTCCCCTATCCGGCTGCTCTAGGTCTGGTTCCAAAACCGCCGGGCCAAGTGGAGGAAGAAGGAGAACACGAAGAAGGGTCCAGGGCGGCCAGCTCACAACTCCCACCCCACCACGTGCAGCGGTGAGCCAATGGACCCCGAGGAGATCGCGCGCAAGGAACTGGAGAAGATGGAGAAGAAGAAGCGCAAGCACGAAAAGAAACTGCTGAAGAGCCAGAGCCGCCACTTGCACTCACCTGGTGGCCTGTCACTGCACAGCGCGCCCAGTTCTGACAGCGATAGCGGCGGCGGTGGCCTGTCACCAGAGCCACCTGAGCCACCGCCACCCGCCTCAGTAGCAAAGGGCCCTAGTTCGCACGCCCCTGGGTCTGGGGGTTCCGTGCCCGCACCTCCCGAGCCGCCTGCGCCTGGCACCTGCGACCCCGCCTTCTTCCCGAGCCAAAGAAGCGGCGCCGGCCCGCAGCCGCGGTTAGGCCGCCCTGCGGACAAGGACGGAGCCTCGTGCGGGCCGGGGGCGGCGGCAGCTACGGAGCGCAGCGCCGTGGGTCTACCCAAGGCTAGCCCGTTCAGCGTGGAGAGCCTGCTGTCCGACTCGCCGCCGCGCCGGAAAGCTGCCCCGACCAACGCTGCAGCTGCCGCTGGGCTGGACTTCGCGCCGGGGCTGCCGTGCGCGCCTCGGACCCTCATCGGCAAGGGCCACTTCCTGCTTTACCCCATCACGCAGCCGCTGGGTTTCTTGGTGCCGCAGGCTGCTCTGAAGGGTGGCGCGGGTCCGGAGCCGGTGCCCAAGGATGCGCCGCCCGCGCCACTCGCGCCGCCCGCGCCGCCTGCACAGGCCAGCTTTGGGGCCTTTTCGGGGCCCGGCGTCGCTCCGGACTCGGCCTTCGCGCGCCGCAGCCCCGACGCTGTCGCCTCCCCGGAAGCCCCGGCCCCGGCGCCTTTCGGAGACCCAGCCTCCGCAGCGACCAACGAGGGCGGTGGCGGGGACTGCGCGGACGTGGGGACCACCTGCCCTGCGGCCCCGCCGCCCCCGCCGCTCGCGCAGTCTCCCGGGCCCGGCCCGCAGCCTCCTAGCCCTGCTGCAGAGCTGGCCACCTGCGGGGGCCCGGAGTCGGGCGCTGCGGCCGGACCCAACCCGCCGGATGGGGAGGAGGTGGACATGGACTGAGCGCAGCCGCGGCCAGGAGAGGCGCTTAGCCGGCCTGCGCCCGCTTGCTCAGGCTCCGACTCACACAACGAATCAGGTGATCGGCTCTAGAAACACTGCTTTTCCTCTTTTCTTTTGTTTTCTTCCTTTTATTATTTTTTTAAAAAGTAAACAGAAACGCTGTATCAATTCGGACCTAGGCAGCAAACGCAGGACTTGGGTGAGACCCTCCTCCCGAGGGAGCAAAAAGAACCCATACCCCCCACAAAAACCCACAACAAGAATCCTCAGCCTTGTAAAATGCAAAAATGTCTAAGAATATTTATATATGTACCATTTTTGATAAATAAAGCTGGTCAAACGCAAGCTCTCGGGTCCATCTTTAAATTTCCGAGTGCCCAACCTGGCCGCTCTTCCCCTCCATTTCTTCCCCTCTCTCGGCGGGTGGGGCAGAGAGGGGCCTCCTCACCTCCCCTGAGGTCCGCGCTTAATGCCTCCTTTTGTGTGCGTGTGTGTTTGTGTTTTCTGATTGAACAAATTTATGCATCCGCAGCTCCCCCTCCTTGCCCTTCCCTACGCTCCCCCTCCTACCCCGAGACACACACAAGCGCGCACACACACGCACACATTCCCCCCACCCCCGCGCGCCCCCGCGCACTGGCACACGCCGGGGCGCGCGGCGCGGGGTGACGGAGCCGGGGGCTGCGAGGGCCGGGCCGCTGGGCTCCTGCAGAGTTTTGATATGAAAGTAATTATTTTCCGGTGGCTGCTGCGGGGACTGGGTTTCTTGCCCAAAGGGTTATTATACATTACCGATTTCTAGTGATATGAAATCACATAAACTTCCTACAATAATAGAATTAGCATGAAAGGCTGGGGTGTCAAATTGAAATTGGAGAATAATAGCGCCGGCAGCTGGGGGAGTGCGTGCGCATATTGGAGCGGAGATGGGGAATCGTGGGGCGGAATTTTCATGAGCTGCACTCTTTGTCAGCGCTCTTGTAGCCGGCTATATTAAGATAGATGCCCAATGATATCCCTCATTGTTCTGTCGCTTATATTGATGTTGCTGCGTTATCAGCCTATTGATCATGTGTCGCCTGTAATAGGACAGGCGCCGCCAACGCGCCTCTTTACAAAAGCAGTGCACATTTGTTCTAATAGGGTCCGGGTCCCCAGGGGACCCTTCGGGGGCTTCAGGACATCTGCAGCGAAGAAATATTAGCAAACTTGGCTGGAGCCTGCAGCCAGCCCCACGCCCCCTCCTCTGCCCGCAGCCGCTCCACCCTGAAGCGAACCACCACCAGTCCTGCACCACCCCCCCACCACCAAAATCCCAACCCACCAGCCTCAATTTTCCTGGGCCCTGGGTCTTCGGTGCCGCAAAAGCCACCAATTCCCCAAGAAATTGGGATCCCAATTATTAAAACCATTAATTCCAGCGAGGCTGAGCGCAGTGGAATTATGTTTACAGCCTCGTTAAATATCCCTGATCCCTCCTGGTCATCAGGCCTTTATTTGCAAATAAATTGAAAATAATCAGAAGGACAGCTTTCCTCCTCGCGCGGGCGCAAATGAATTTCGGAGCCCGAGTCCCTTTAATAATATTTACATAATTTTCGCTCAGTGACTCTGATATTTGCTCTCTAGGAGACCAAGCTTATAGGAAAAATAATTAGATCAAAAGAAAAGTGAGAGGGAGAAAGAAGAGCAGGAAGGGGGGTGGGGTGG